>CM051025.1:47689180-47704180 GCA_027627225.1 Congeria kusceri
TATATTGTTGACACGTTACTCGTTTCAATGTGCCTGGGTCATGCATGCAGTTATATAAAGAACTATAACGATTACAAAAATAAACGCAAAATAGATATGACTAACTTACAAACTTTGCGTTTAAACGGTTATTTTGTAACGTAAACGTTTTGATATCCAAAATTAAAATACACTTGTCACACATCGTTTAAATGAAATCCCAATATTGCGTCTAAGTGTTTTAATGTGTAACTTTATTGCTTTTGAATTTGAAAAATCCCCTAGCGTCCAATTACCACGTGGCGTGAGTGTTCTGTGGAAACTGATTTTAATCGATTCTTTGAAACCATGTCTCAATCAATCACCCTCATTTTGGTCAATGTGACCTGGTTGGGATGCAATCGTCAAATTGATGAATAGCACTAGAGACGCGCGATCTTCGTCATCGAAATCATCGCAAACACGTTAGCAGCCACTTTCAAATCCATTTATGTTATTATAATGATTGTAATGAAAATTCTTGTCAAACTTACATGTTTGCCGTTGTTATTCCCCCATTTTCAGGGGGGGGGGGGCATGTAATTTGCCCTTGTCTGTTCGTCCCGTTCGTCCCGTCCGTCCGTCGGACTTTCGTGTTGCGTGTAACTCAGAAAGCATAACTGCGGAGTGATGAAACGTCTTATAAACATATTCATCAGCATGTGAACACCAGAGTTTGGGTGCAGTTTTTTCCGACAGCAGCGACGTTATATGGTCCTTTTTTTAGCAAAACATTACATAGTTTAACTTGTGTCGAGTGTAACTCAAAAAGTATAACTGCTAGAGTGATGAAACTTTATAAACATATTCATCAGCATGTTAACTTGCTTAGTGTTTTGCGACAACCAGGGGATTGTGGGGGGCACCCGGGTCCTTTGGACACATGTCTAGTTACTAAAAGTACATATAAAATTAAATAAGAATAAGAAAGTTAACGTTTTTAAAGCGATATCCACTTATAATAGAGAATGTGTCGCAACGTAGTTCTTGTTGGACGTTCAAGTACTAAGTTGCTACATGTTTTGCCCAGTCCAGCTAGGCAAGTGACCGTGAAGAACACGGGTCCAGCACACAATACTTTTGTTCTGAATCTGCACGTTGATTATATCACGATACCTTATTTTCTTATTTTCAGTTCAATGTTTGTTAAATCATTGCCCAAACTGTTAGGTACAAATAAATATTAATTCGTGTACTGGTACGACTTCGAGTTCTACAACTGATAAAGCACAACCCGCGGTTGTGTAACAGCTTTAGTTTCATCTTGCGGATTTGAGGTCGATTTGCTGGTGGTCATAACTGACGCCTGGGGTCGTATTCCAGAAACATCTTCAGTGAACGTTTATCCTTAGCCTTAAAATCATCATTTTTCTTAACCTTTTTATTACATGTATGCATGAAATTCTGCTGATTTTTCACTAATTATCAATTTACAACTAATATTTGCTTTACTGAAATTGGATTCATTAATTTACGTGTAATTTTAAAAATATTACCTTACAAAAATTGGAACTTAAGTGAAAATATATTAAGATCAACTTAAGATATCCCCTTTCTTTTGGCAGTATTGAAACCCGTATTTTTAAGTGATTCTATGAAGAATAATAAAAGAAAATATTATGTTTGTAATAGCAGGGTATCCGTAAGTGACCACCCCCACCTCCATGTTTTGCACATACCGTTATTTAATAACAATTCTAGCATGACACGCGCGAAATTTCCGTTGTTAAATTGCCAATAAACAACTCGAAAAAGTAGTTCCGAAACTGTAAAATATAGTTGGCATTGTAATTGCAGTGTATATGTTGTTAGGGCATGTTAGAATCGAATTCCTTTTCGCATTATCATTGTTTATCTGTAAGTAAACAACGCTTTTTCGCATCAGAACTCAAAATCGTTGTTTATTTACGAATGAACAATGATAAATCAAATATTATTTCTTAAACAAAGAGACCTTATTAGATCCATTAAAATGATTACCACATTTGTTTTACCAAAACTCTGAAAGAAAACTGAACCGGGTTTCTTCTTTGTTCCTTTTGAACAGCAACTGTACCTGTTTTGAAATACATGTGTGCATATAATTATGTTCTTACTAATTGTCTTTATCACACAAGCATCTCCCGCGCCTTCCTGCTAGACTATTAGACTTTTTGCGGAAACTAACGGTCTTTAGTAGGGCGATTTCAAGAGATTGAATCGCGTGACCTACTTTTTACTTTGCAGGATACGAAGTACTAACAATCGATACCCTAAAATGTATACGCTTATATAGCCGATGGCTAGTTCAACCGGTTCAGGAGACATCGATACGTTGACTGTTATTAATATTATTGCGCTTGCATTAGGAAATTTGCATATAAACCTATGTATCTACCAAGAAGTTGAAAGTAGGGAGTATAACAATGAGTAGTTCGATATGTAATCAGTAAAAATGGCATTGCAGAAATTCAATTTCATTCAAACAAATGTGTCCTTTCTGTTAGAATCTTTTTGCACTATGTTTCCCTTGACTTTGGTTTCTTTCCTTTTCTCACCAGCAGTCTTTCTACGGTATCATCGTTTTTATTATACTTTTGTGACTACTTTAGGCCAACATTTTTTATCTTTTGTTTTACGGGGGCGCCGACCCTAAATTTTGACAAAATCAAATAAAAATAAAGGTAACTTTTGTGAATTTATTTATAATTTCCCCGCCGACTTTGTATTTTATTCATAGCACACAAAAATTATATGCCGATAGCTAAAATGTTTTGTACTATGTTCCAATAAAAAGTACTATTTCCATTTCTTTCCCGATGGAGACCAAACACTTTGAGTACGAATATAAATTCGGCAAAATGTAAGGACTGGTTTTTGTACAGAACACATAGTTTATAACACAAACCATTAATTTCCAATAACCAGTCTAGCACAGTCTGCCAGGTGCGTGGTTTCATCTCGGAAATTCGTTATCAAATTTGTGAAAACAACGAGCTGTTTGTCAGCATTCACTGTCTTATTAAAGATGATTGTTAGCAAGCTGTCGTAGAATCAGCGGACACAACTATTTAAAGGATTATCTTATTGATAAATGAGTGTGAAATTTTGTGCCTGGAATATGTCAAATGGACTGGTTATCGGGTGTGTTTACATTTCGGACAGTAAAGTCAAAGTGGATTGTTCTTGAGTTCTTACTTCAAATATAATATCCTATTTTACTAATTAGTTGTTTTTGATACATGTACTAACTGATATATATTTTGTTCAGCCATTTTATGTTAACCAGAGTGCAACAATTCATTATAGTATACTATTTACAAATTTTAGTTCATTCATTAATATTTTGTGAAGCACTTGTAAATATTATAACGGTGAGTGTAAACATGTTGACATGAAAATTATATTTAAAGTTATTCAAATTACTGCAATGAACAATAAACTACAATGTTTAATGCATTTAATATAGTGCAAGTAATTTAAGTGAACAAGTGCTTTTGTTAATGCCATAATATTAATATCCAGCACTGACAGTAAAATATATATCAATTAAAACAATAAAAACATTGAGGTAGGGTCCGCCAGTGGCCAGTGTTCCTAGAAAAGCCAGATGACAGGGGAATAGTGACAAATCATACTACAATTACATGACGCTTACAATTAGTAATGTGTGGATTGTAAAATCTTAGAGCTGTTAATATCTTCCCCCAAAATTGCTTATTTTTTCCCCCCAAAATCAGGCATTTCGTGCTAATTTTCCCTATAAAAAGGCCAGGCCCTTTTCCCCCAAATCGGCAGAAAAAAATCTGAAAATTGATCAAAAACGAAAGAGAATCCATTTCAATTCGCAAAATAGCATAGAACAACACAGTTTCTGACATCGTTACCGATTTATGTGAAAAAAATGTAATCATTTTGAATGTCTTTGCCGACGAAGCAGAGGTGTTCTCAGGCATACACTTTCACATATGAAAAGCTTTGGGTAGGTTTGATGAAATAATTATTATTGATTAAAATGCCATACTTAAATTATATGCATTATTAAACTGTATAAATTGCCTAATGATTGCATCGGACCAGTTTGAAAATAGGTAAACTTTTAGGGTAAACTTATAGGCCATGTCAATTTAAAGTATGAATAAAAGAAAACAGGTCGGGAAATCTACTAAATTTCAGTATTAAGTTAGTGAGCTCCAGATGATCCAGTAGTTACAAAAAGAATGAAAATTGACAAGATACCGGGGTCAACGAAAGTGCCAGCTAATTAATGTTTAAATTAAAATAATAACAAGCGTACAAACACAGAAATATGACAGTACAATATGAAACAAAAGCAGTTGTCATGTTAAAAATAATAAATGTTTGGATAAGTATCAAATAATGATTGTTTAATTCTGTTCAAATACATAGTTAAAGAGTTTTCAACTATTTTATTTTTACTAGTATGTCTTAAAAGTGCATGTTTTTGGCCGTGACTGTTAAAAAATGTTTTATTTTGAAAATAAATAAAATTTTATTTTGTTCATTTGTGTGTGTGTGTGTGTGTGTGTGTAGACTGGTGATAAAAAGACATACTATTTTTATTTCTCCCCCCACCCCCCACCCCCCACCCGACTCAATAAAAAAAAAATAAATCCCGTAAAACAAAAAATAACAAAATGTTGGCCTTAACGGCTCTTTCTGTTTAGTTCGTACTAATTCTATGATTGTAAAGGGTAATATCCCTTTAAGGCAACCACAAAGAGCTCGAATGTTTTGTTGTTTATTGGTCTACATGCTGAATACGTCGTCTGGAATAAATAACAACTTTCTCCTTACTCGCTGTCAAAACCGGAAGTGGTCCGCGGCAACCGGAAACTGACATTGCCAGAGGATCTATAGATGAGTATCGGTTTACGCCTAATGTACCGTGAGCGGATACTACTCCATATATGGCCTATCGGGAGACATTTTGCAACAAACAAGGCATTAATTATCAACCACGCTGCCTGTATCAGGCGAGTAGCGATAGGGGGTTATTGGGGGTGTTTTATTGGTTCAAGTTTTTATATATTAATTTCATCGTATTTCTTTCTTATTCAGCATTATCGTTTGCGGGGGGAAATTATGAAGTTAAATATCTACACTATGAAGTAAACTAATATGCGCACAACAATGCTTTATTGGTTTGTTTAACCACTTAAATGACACGCGCATATTCTGTTTATGTCACGAACTGTTCAACAAAATAAGGCTTCAAAACATGCGTACATTTAAATCCGTTTATTAACAGCTGTTAAAAGCATTGCACAAGGTTGCAAATTGCGTATAAAAATAATAGGCCCCGACAGAACCGGACAATATTTCAAATTAATAAACAGTGATATCCCCTGCTTGACAATTCACTGATTCCCAATATCCTGGACACGATCCACGTGACCAGTATCAGTAAATGATGTCATCAGTGTTTTGCAAAGTTTATTAAGCAGTACTTGGCACGTGTTCGCAAAGCTCCTTAGGAAAAACCGAAACGTAAATTTCTTTAATTATAAAATTCCTTAAATCAGTGGATGTTCCTGTACACGTCATTTTCTAGTAAAATGTTTCCAACTAATAAACATTGCTAAGATATTTAATAATATATTACCAATTTCTGAACAGAAATTATTGGATTTCGCATCGATTTCGATCTAAAGTTTTCACTTAAAGTTATAATATGGATAAAAAGATGAAATTCTTCATTAAAATTATTTAAATGATTTAGTATTATTGACAAACTAAAGCGCATGATATTTCAAATTCTTCATATAAATAAGTGTATATAAAATTCATCAAATCGTGTGTGACTGGGCCATATACTAGGAACATATAACAAGTTTAGATTTCCCTTAGAAGGTTTGTGAATACCAGCCTATATTTTCGTACTGCCCCTAACGTAGATGTATTATTATTCCATACCGTTAGCGATTACATTATAAACAAGTATTGATTATTGCTAAAGTTTTCCGTCATTTATGGTGGTTGCTATTACTGCATATTGGAATTACGCTTACTTGTTTAAACATACCAACAACGGCCACACTTAATGTCATTTCAGGATTTCACAGTGGCTAAGCTATTTCTCAAAGGGCGAAATCAATGAAAGGTGTCCTTTTAAGTTTCAATGAGACTTTAAAATAACGTCCCGACCACGTGGATTCGCGGACCCCCAGTCTCCATTCTCAAATGTGACTAATTAAAGTGAAATTGTACGGTGACCTTTTGGAGGAATGTTTCAGTCAGTTAAAACTGTTTTCTTCAAATCTTATGAAGCAGTAAATCAAATCAGTCCACTCGCATAGTCGGCAAGGAGGGACCCAAATGATGGTTAATCACGCGACTTTAGACCGGTTTGCAGTATCCGATGACAAAATAAAAACCCGTCCGTGGTGTCAGTTTCATCCAAAATATACTCGTGTATATTTGAGCGGGTGTAAACGACGCGCCTAACATAATATTACCGATGTTCTAACAAGAAAGCTCCACCGATGTTCCCCGCCGAAATCTTTAAAAGAATCACCGCTCGAGTTAAGTTACTTTTGGGGAAAACAGTGGGCGCACTAAGTTTACAGTATAAGTGATACCCGTTAAGGTTATTGAAAGTAATGGTTTGTGTACAATATAACTCGTGTACGCGTTGACTAGACAGTCATAAGTATATTAATCCTTTTAATACTGTTGGCGGAAGCCAACGCTCTTTTGAGATGGTAATCTCCGAAACAGGTATCGTGGAATACTACTTCTTTTCTTTGCAGGCTATTAGTCAGTAAATCGAAACTAGAAAGGGTCCGTCTTCAAAACAGCAAAATTTTAAACCTGTTTTCTTGCATTTTTATTATTTAAGATAATGTATGTAATATGTATTATAATGCGTATATCTGATTTATTACAATTACAGTTTCTAAAAGAGTCACTTTATTAAAAAGTGTAGTTTGAAACTAATGACACCCCTACTTTCGCTATTTACTTGCATGTAACCGAAATATTTACCAGAGTGTCCTGGCATAAGACCACCAAATTAATACGCTACATCGGTTATTTTTGACTCGTTGCGAAAGTGTTTTGTCTTGTTACCGATTCTCATTCTGAATATTTTGACATCAAATTAATATTGCAATTGACTTATTTTAAACTGTAATATGGAAAATCGAGCGCTTGCATCGTACAAAGATCTATAAATAAACATGTTTATTTATAGACCTTTGTATCGTATGACCTACTTTTGACTCAGTAGGCTACGAAGCACTAACAATCTGTGCTACTAACTACTACACTTCGTCGGTTATTCTGTCCCGTTGCAGACTGACTTGTTAACTGGCATGTATATAAATCGGTTTGCATAATATAATTAGTTCGAAAAAAAAAAATACTAATAAAAAAAATAAACTGGACATGTTTCCAAAGCGTAGTTTTTATATGTTGTTAGATATTAATATATATATAATTTCATATCAAAATTTTATAAATTGAACTTATCAAATTATAACGCCCCTAACATTTAATCAATCGTAAAAAAGTAAACGGTGGTGTTTAATCTTTGAAAACATCAAACACAAGTATCGCGGTCGTCTTTGCAACTTTTAAAATCACTAATGTTTCGTTTGGATGACGTTAACGTTTAAATGTTTGTCAATTTGTAAGGGCATTAAACGTATTGATAAGTACAATGTATATCCTAAATTTTGATACCAAATTCATCCATATTTAAATCTAACAACATATTACAATACGTAATAAAAAACATGTCCAGTTTCTTTTTTCTGTTAGTATATCTTCGTTACTTACAAATTACATTTTTTATGATGTCGTATACTACTGAAAAAAAAGCCACATTATAAAGTTTAAAGGTGGGAAATTGAACTTCATTCAAAGAAATGTTTGCTTTTTAGCAAAAATGCTGTCATAATTCACATGCTTTAAGTTTCTTCTGTCGCCATCAGTCTTTCTACGCTGTCCGCGTTTTGATTAAATATATAGATGATATAGGTTTAGAATAGAAACATGATTTGATAAAGCCAACTTGATTACAAGTTACTGCTCGTCGGCACAATTTTATAACGCGACTTGAACCGCTTTCTTATTTACGCGGCATGCTTCTGACATTGTTGTTTAAACGCGATAACATGACCAAAAATGTATATGGTATTGCAAGCTTCAACTGACTTCCTCTTGTGCATCCGCGATTACTTGCTCATAGTTACTAAGGCAAAAATATACGGATCAATGCAACAGATAACGATTTTGCCAGCATCGATTATTTTCCCATCACTTATCAAATAAATGAGAACATACATTTATGTAATGAAGTACTTGAAATCATGTTGGCCAATAAATTGAACACGAAACTGAGTGTTGGAAATACCCAAATTTAGTCAACATACATGAACCTTATTTTGTATCTTTTGTATACTTCTATAGTACTTTTATATTTTTCCCAATACTAATAATAATAATAATAAGAAGAAGAAGAAGAACAACAACAACAAACAAGTTATGAACGACGTCTTCTCCTTATATAGGCGATCATTTGCCTAAATTAATTGAAGACTCAAAATAAAATGAACAAAAAGTCCGGCATTTCGCCAACCTGTCCTCAAGGACTATCACCGAAAACGGTAGTTATCGAAATAAAGAAATTCTGCTCCCAGTTAATTCATTATCAATAAAGGTTGTGGGTCCCCATGGACGGGCTTTATTGGTTCTGGTTTCTCGGAAAGCAATTTTTAAGTCTAAGGTGAAGGAGGGCCCTGGGGATTCCTCAAAAGTTCGGGGAGTCGAGAAGAGGTCGTAATAAGGATAAAACGTAAATGGTTGGTTTCCGTTTGCATCTAAAAAAAATCTAGGAGGGGAGGTAAAATATAACTTTTTTTTGTAACTTTTTGTTCCTTGTCCGCATATTCACCACACAGTTTAAGTATATTGGACTGCGTGTGAAATGTTTAAACGCCTCCCAACAAAGAAACTGCACCTAAACTATAAATAAGGTCATAGAAAAAGATATTTCTGGCAAGAAACTTATAATGTTAGCGAAAACTGCTTCTTTTTCCCGCAAATCAGAAAAAGTTAATGATTGATAAGCCAAAAAACCTTTAGGGTCGCAGGAAAAAAATATTGGTGGGAGTCGGGTAAGCGGAAACCAACAACTTTTTTACGCTTAAGAATATGTGGAGGGGAGTGACCTACGTTAACATGGTGCAACTTCTCTTGACTTTCTGTTGATCTGTTCATAATTATGGACTCACACACGGGTGTCGTATTAGTAAAGGGACCTATGAATTCACAGATTTGCAAATTAAGAATTTCTAAAACTATTTTCGCATATTTCGAAACGTAAATTATGTCATACACAAAGAAGCAAAATAAAACACTCCTGACATCAGTCTGTTGAAAATGGTGTCTCTTTCTGATCGGTGAGTTGAAAATATTTCGTAATTGTAGTCTCAATATTGTTTTATTATGGTGGCATTCTTCAGCATAATATAGCCAAATACTTTTCGTGAAAAATTGACCAATTTTCATGAACAGTTGTCAACTTTTCATGAAAATATACACGGTTTTAATGAAAAGTTTTTGGTCTACTTCACTTACGGTCACCAGATTAAATGGGCAAGTTCGCGTTAGTGTCTTGACTGCATACTGTGCAACTATTTAAAGATCGTAAAACATTTCTTAAAATTCCATGAAAATGATCTGGTTATCTTATGCAGAAGTATGCCACCATACTTTATATTCCTCGAGACATCTTATACGAGTATCGAGTCAAATTTCGCGTGAACAGATACTTTACTTCCTATTGCTTATGGGGACGCGGTTTTTCGGGCTTCGGACTCGGCCCGGTGGGGTCTGGGGTCGAGCCGTCTTGCACACACTGATAATGTCAAGACCAGAAAAAAAAACATAATTTCACTATTGTTGTGGCTGTGGCTTCACAAAAATACAGGGAAAATAATTATGCACACAGTTCCACAATAATTTTAAAATGCATGATCAACCAAATTTGTGGTTCGAATTTCACCAGTTTTCGCGACCATTCAGTGATTTTCAACACCAATTAACAACTTTAAAGCAAATTAATGCGAGCACCTCACACACTGCATGCCTTACTGCGTAACTTACCAGATACTTGCTTGCAACTGCAGCAAACTGGGGTCAACCATTTAGATTTTCCAATAAGTTAATATGTTTCACGGTACACCCTTGTAAATGCCCTGACAAAATGGCATTCAGAGCCACGAATCCTTAACACGAATTTTATGTGCAAGGTGGCTCAACACATACACTGGCTTTACATAGGGCACATTTTCGACTTCACTAAGTGTGCAATTCCAAACTTCAGCCCTTAAAAATTTGATACTTTCAACTTCTGAAACAGTCAAAATGCTGCTCAGTTTCATCGTATTCCTATTTATTAGAAAATTTTCCCTTGCCGAAACTGTAAAGTGCCACCTATATTCATAGCCAAACTTTCATATTGTTTATGATGTCGATGGTTTTGACAAATAGGTTTCACAAAAAAAAACAATTCAAAGGATTAGCAAAAGCTGTGCATAACCAAGTGTGGAAAGTAAGGTATGAAGCAATATGTAAACTGCAATTTAAAAACAATATTTAGCAATTTGACGCCATTTTCCGTGCGACAAACCGAAACAAAACCGCGTGGTTCCCCGCTGTGTTCGAGGAAGCCATAAAAGCAATCGTAGCAATAATTTCACAATATTTCGCAAATCAGTTCACGGATATATCTTCTCTTAGAAATGCTCCATGTCGCAGCTCTGCAATTATTGCAAAGAAGCCATTAATCTGGCGGAAAACGTCGCCGCTCGGAGACATTTGTTGGCGCCAAAATCGCGACATCCATTTCCGAAATGAGACACTGTCTACGTGTTTAAGAGATCAAAATTGCATCTTTGTAGATGCGGACACGTTAGAGGGTCTGTGCGTTATATGAAATGAAATGAAACCGAACAGACATTTTTAAGGGGGCGTGCGTGTGTTCATTTATATCAAGCGTCTGTTGACGGCCATTGTTTTAACGCAACACAATTAAATGCGTAAGTTTATTAATATCAAATGTCTTTTGGCGGCCATTGTTTTAGAATTATGAGTTATGCATGTGCAAGTCGTTTGAGTGCGTAGATTATGAGTCGGTATTTTGTCTTAGTGCGTTTATTTTTCTATTTGTTGAGATCAAAACCTCTATACGCCATTAGATACAATGTTGTAAGTGCCATTTTGAAATAAAATATTAGAACATATTATAAACTATAGAATATATATTTCGTGCAAAATGTGAGGCGTTGCTTATCATGGAGCAAATTATTATTGATAATGCATTGCAGAAATGCTTTCAGCTTAGGTCGACAATTTATGGAATAACTAAAGCGGACACACCGTGGTTTATATAATCACGGGGTTGCTGTTTGAAAACTTCACAAATCATAACGAAAAAAAAACAACAGAAGAAACCATGCACTTTTGCATGCGCTAACACCAGACGCATAAAACGTGGGATTTGGCAGCAAAATTATGTTCATGAAATTCGGCGTCAGCAACGAAAAACATCAAACTATTTGTAATAACTAATTGCACCGTATCAGTACGCATTCATCTGCGATGAGTTTTCTTTCAGGATGTAATTAGACAAATCTTTAATTCCCTCGTATGTTCCAAACTACGCGCAGACGATTACATTCCCCGGAAAGCAATCAAACTCCTCGCAGCGGTTACCTCACCTATCGGTTAACGGTAACCACTGCAATCACAAGTAAAATCCTTCCAAATCTGGAAGGATTACATATTTGTAACTTTTACTTATTTAATGCAACTCAGTGCAATTTTCTACATAATTTGACTTTTAATATATTGTTTGCAGTCAATCATGAAAACAGAAAAAGAAAATAACTAATTAAAACCATAAATAATACCTTGAAGATTTAAATCGATCATCATCACGTGGTTTGTTATGACGGCATGGATTTGATTAGAGCTATGCTCTATACCAGTCAAATCTCTGCGCGGAGGTTGGGAAAGCAACATCAACGCACCTTTCAATTATAGGTTACTTTCAACTAACTATATCCTATCTGAATGGAATACTTCAGCGGGAAAATTGCCCATTTCGTCAACGATCGGTATTCTATCAAAGATTTGTTTATTTCTCAGAACTGTCAGTCAATCCGACAGTTAACTTTTATCTCCGATATAAAACGAATGTTTGAATATATTTATACCCCTCGTATGTGAGATAATGAGCGATAGCCGATCTAATAGTCCTAGTTTTTGTTGCCTGTTTACCAGAGCGCTGAAAACGGTAAGATATTCGACGTGCATTCATCTTTCGTATAAATAGCTGCCAATTTCTTAGCCGGAAATGTTTGGATTGTGATTTTGTGGCGCTGTTATATATTTATTTTAGACTTTGATAGTTTTTGATAATTAAAGCGTTGCCAACAGTATTATCTTTATCGTTTACACCCTTACAATAATTATAACAACAATATAATTATCATAGTATATCTTCTTCTTCTTCTTCTTCTTTATCATAATCTGCATCATCAACGTCACCACCTCCACCAATACCACCATCGTCATCATCATCATTAGTAGCATCAGCAGCAGCAGCATCCTTATCATCATCATCATAATAATAATCATCATCATCATCATCATTTACATATCTCATACAATCATTATCATCATAAATTGTCGTCTTATCATCATCATCATCATCATCATCATCATCATTATCATCTTATTTACCACGACGACCACCACCACCATCAACATCAGTAACATCATCGTCATAATCATTTATTCATTCATTTTCTTCTTCATCATCTTCAACATCATGACCATTAACACCAACGCCAGTACGAGCATTTAAATTCTTATCATTGTATACATTTATAACACTACATACGTCTGCACTATCATTGCACGTCGGGGAAGAAAACAACAAATTAACATTGAAACATATGGCGATATCTTTATATGCGTGTAGAAAGGGACAACAGACAGGGGCACCATCGTGATCATCGTTAATCGTCAGGCATACAAGCATGATAGTCCCACTATCACCAGCACATGTCTTCAAATGCAATGTGAACCATTTGAAACAATGCACAGGTTACGACCTTCCAACAGCTTGCCGATGACGATTCTAAATCCAATCCTCCACAGATATTGATCCGTACTATTAGACGCTCGCAGGCAGCCCACAAAAGCGTCCATATTTGTATCATAACCGAACACCAACCAAATACGATCATGTTTATATTGACGTTCCGAATAGGATCTCCGCTATTGATTCACCTCCCCCGAGATCCAGCCCGGCCTGTAAAAGACCGCCAAAGATAATTTCCACTTCACTTTAAAGACAGTTAATGCATTTGACTTCTGTAATTGTAATCGATCCGCCTACTGACGGAATCCAAGACTGCTTATCGGCATCGGATGCACTGAACTTGATTTCATGGCCTGACATGCCGAACGGTACATATTGAACGTCAAAATAGCAACGTCAATATTTGAGCGTGCAACGCTCTAAGTCTGCAGAAACAGCCAGAGTCCCGCGTATATCCTGACCCTGCTATCGACAGACTGCATGACTGCACAATGCCCTGCGCCAATCAGACATCGGTTTCGGAATTTGAAAGACACGTTTTCCTTGTTGGTGTTCTTTTTCTTTTTTTTCACACTGCGTTCGTGAACAATACATGTATGTGTATGTATTTGAAAGTTTATGAGGTCCTTCCGCGCCGAAGCTGCATTATGCGAGGACTCGGAGTGTGTCCCAGCACTCCTACCTAATTTACTTACTAGATACTCATCGAAAGTTGGGTCGAATTTTGAATTAATTTTTACTAAAATATCTTTAATCTTGGTGTGGTCTTTTGCTGTGGGGGAAAACCGGAGTACCCGCAGGAAATTCCACCTGTCCGGTATGGTGACCACCAACTACACTCACTTGCGTCCCAAACGCAGCGCTAGCCGATAGAACACGGTGCGATCGAACAAAACATATAGCAATTGATTCTAACTGAATACTTTATTCTCGAGTAGTTATCAATGCGCGCATCCCGATATTGGCATACTGCGATCTCTCGAATTATTATGATTTTCATCGATTGTCTGGAAATAGAAGACAATCATGTATGTAAAAGTTTAAAAGCGCACAGTACGAAGGTCTTTCCCCTATGTTCTGTGATAATTGCATCAGCTGCAATATCGCCGTTGTTGTTGCTCGAAATCGTGACACGTTGATCTTAAGTTGTCATACCGCGAAGCTTTAAACTTAAGATCAATTTGTCACAGTTTCAAGAAAGAAGAGCGAAAGCGTCGCACTTGCTATCACGATCAATGAACTGGGGATAATCTTTCATATTTAATATGTTCTAACTTAGAATATAAACTACATTTTGATTGGTCCGGCACATATACAACATTAGAACATGTACGCAGTAGATATCCATTTATGGTAAAGCTTACGTCCAATTCTAAGAAGGCAGAAATAAAAATCACCAATCAGCAGCCAGATATATCGTCATTTAAGAACATGCTCTTAATGATTAAGTGTGTCACTTAATGGGAGCAATCCATTGGCCCAAAATGTACGTTATATTCTATGTATCGTTTTATAAAACTAGAAAAACTAAATGCAAATGTTAATTCAACTGATTTACTTAATCCAAAACGGAAGTAAACCATTTATAAATAGATATCGACAGTGATACTAGATATAGAAATTGTATTGTAACCGTGTTAGTTGGATAAAGGACAGCAGATCTCGAAACTCATTGCGAATTGTTCCATGAGGATGTAAGTATTGGATACATTTAAGATTTTTAAAACCACAAGCACGACATTACTCCTCTGTTCCATAAAAAGGGCCTTAATAGAAAGTGACGGAAAACGTGTCTTTCGTGAAACCTCAAAGCATGCAACGGACACACGGCCATCGTGTATCCCACACAAGTCGTACAATCG